>JAKCPI010030897.1:0-21146 GCA_023213315.1 Euborellia annulipes
AATATGATATTGTTAAATAAATACGTGGGGGGGGGGCTGAACCCTCCTCTTATTGGATAAATTTTTTTTTTTTTAGTAATTAGATTTTAAATTAAAATTTATCATACATATCAATAGAACAGTTATTTAATTCCTATTCATTAATATTTTAGGAATAAATGAAAAAAAAAAATATTTTTTATTTAGCTATGAATGTAAAACTCAATTCTTTTTTATTTAAAAAATAAATCAATTAGCTCAACAACATATGAAAATTTTTATTTTTTTTTTGAGCCGATGCATAAATAATCGTTTTTGTTGATTACACAAGCTTATTTTCAAATGAATTTTTTAAAGGCCTACGCACAGGGAGGGAGGGATCTTGTCTTGTATACAAGCAAGATTAAGCTTGTTTACTTTGTATATCTCATCCATTGACTGAAATATATGAGGTGTTGGCCAATTGTTTCCGGAATAGAATTCCGCTCACGCTAGCTGGCCGTTCTTTTGTTCCGGACCTGCTAGTCAGTAATACTTGCCCTCGGGGTCATGAATCACACTCAGGGCCTCTTGAATCACTCTCCGTAAAAAAAATTTCCTATCTCCGATAGGGCTGATATTTTTTTTTTATTTAATTAAGGCAGCGTTACTCAATCTTTCAGTATTCGCGGCCCAATTTGCAATCATAATTTTCATTGTCCCCCCGCATAGGCGTAGCCAGAAATTTTTGATTGGAGGGAGTTCAGGATGATTCCCCCCCCCCCCGACTAATAGAGCAATATAAGGCGTCTAATGAATTATATGACTAGCCACTCCGCGCTTCGCCCCCTAGACCCCCTTCGGACTGGCTCGGGCCCGTCCTTTCTCCCCCGTATACAAAGAATCCCGTAGGGCCGAGAAAAACCTTCATAGACTTCACAACAACACGAGTAAAAATGAATAAAAATGATCGAGGGATCCACACGCCCGCAGCAGATCTGCATAGTGAACATTGAGGGACACACAGGGATACACATGCCCGCACCAGGGACACACATTTTTCTTCTGGTCACTTTCCGATCTACTGTGTGTGTCCCTGGTGCGGGCGTGTGTATCCCTGGTGTGGACGTGTATCCCTGTGTGCCTCTGGTGCGGGCCTGTGTATTCCTGTGTCCCTGGTGCGGGCGCGTGTATCCCTGTATGTCCCAAGTGTGGACGTGAATATTCCTGTGTGTCCCTCAAGGTTCACTATGCAGACCTGCTGCGGGCATGTGAATCCCTCGATCATTTTTTATTCATTTTTACTCGAAAAGTGGCAAAACCAAAGACAATTTAGTAATAAATCACTCTTTGAATTTTGAATAGGAGTAGATGATGAGTTTTCTGAACTAAAAATAAGGTCAGTTTCTCATTCTACTGATATAACCATTAGAAGTAGATGTAGGCAACCAGCAAAGTGATAAAAAAAAAATGGTATAACCTTTTTCAACATCCTATCTTTTCTGGGGGTGACTATTTTTTGGTCTTGAAGACAAAATATACAATAGATCTTGAATAAATTTAGAAAAAGAACTGAGAGTGTCTATTCCTAATATTAAGCCTTCCTTCGAAACCTCCTCCTGGACCCCTTTGCTCGCCTTCTTGCTCACTGTTTGGAAATTTAGCAATTTCTCGCCCAAGGCGAGTTTTAAATATCACTCTCTGACTTAAAAAATTTAAATTTCCCTCACTGGCTCCACTTTCTTTCACTCTAACCAATCAGCCAGAGAGGGAATGGTAAACAGGCGACAAAACTGAAGTGAATGGCTAGCGCTTTGTAGATTTAGATTTATATTTTATTGATTCCTTTTACCCCTTACCTCGCCTTGAGGCTTTAGGGAGTATACATATAAATTTGTGTTTAATTGCAAACTATTTACAATTTGTTAAATAATGTATTTAATTAGCGCTTGTATATTAGTATGATAAAAACTCATTAATGTATGCAGAAGTATTTGCTCTCCCCACCCCTAAGGGCTCTGATTTTTTTTAAATTTTATATTCTTCTAAATAAAATATATCAAAATATATCTACCTGAATATAAACTCCAAAAAATTAATTAAATCAAATTTCGTTTGGCCAAATTTGAGAAATCTATTTGTAAGTAAATTTTATGAAAAAAAAAAGTTTGCCCCCCCCACTCTCTTCTCTGAATATATATACGTACTTGAAAACTGCCTAAAGAATCGATTTCTCGCTCATAATACTTTGCTTTAATTAAGATGAAAAAAAAAGCAGTTAAAAATACAAGCGCAAATATTTACACTTTCTCGTATCTAATTAGATAATCTTTCATAAATATCTAACAACACGGATAAAATGCAAAATTAGCTGTTAGCAAGTTAAAATGGAGGAATTAAATAATTGCAAGAAAGGTGTAATTTATATCATTTGGGCGAGTTCATTAGCGCATGCATGTCTACTAAGTACTTGTTATTCATGCCCTTCTCTTCAAGAGGCGTCTTTAATAGGTAACGTTTGTACTAGCCAATGGACAAGGGTGTTGTTGAGGAGGAGGGGTTGATTACCCCTTGACGACGTAGACACCCATTGTTTTGCATCCCACCCCAGCGAAATGACGGGGGAGGGCCAAAGTCCCAGACAAGGGGGGCCTAATTGATGTCATTTGCATGCCAAGACTGGACCAAGGGCTGTTCTTTTGGCCAACACACAGACAAATACCGCAAAAGACCGTAATTGAAAAAAGAAATTCCCGCAACCCTATTACACTTCATGAGAAATTCGAATTATCAATGGATTAAATAAACAAACTCCATTATTATGAGCAAAACCAAGTAAAAAGAGTTTAGGAGTTTATTTTTTCCTTGCCGACGTTTCGGAGATTAAACGTCACCCTTCATCAGGAATTTTAAAACAACACCAACCACCTTCTTTCTACTAATTAAATTCAAATTACATTCCTATTTTAATAGGAGATGGTCAAGGGCGTGATACAGGGGGATAAAGGGGGGTAATTACCCCCCCCCCCCCCGAGATTTAAAATAAAAATACTTTTTTTCGAAAAAAAAATTTATTTTTAATGTAAAATTTTAAAAATTAATACTTAAAAATTTGATTTGTATTTATATTCTGGCAAACAAGTACAGAGTGCGCCTTTAAATTACCGAAATTAAGAAAAAATAGTGTGCTGTGCGACGATCACACCAGATTATCCCCCCGGAGAAACACCTCTGGATCCGCTCTTGGAGATGGTGAAAAGACTGTCAAAACGATGAAGGCAATATATAAGAATTTCCACTCTCTTCCATTACAACAAGAATGTAATTCGATTTGTATTTAATTAGTAAAAAGAAAGTTGTTTTGATGTTTTAAATTCCTGATGAAGGATGACGTTTAGTCTCCGAAACGTCGGGATGAAAAAAGATTTGAGCCTTTCAACTCCTATTAATTAAACGACTTTCCAACTCTTTATAGAAGAGTATAAAATTAATTTGACTTGCAAAATATAAAATAAGGAAAAAAAATGAGAACGTTATTGAGGGCACGTTGATGTAGCGAGCTAGGATCATTGACTAGAAATACGTCCCTTTCAATTTTTACTAATCTCAATACAACCAGACTTCCGGACTTATCTATAACTTCCCTTTTATCCTTAATTAAATTCTCTGACCGTTTCTACTAATTTTTTTAAATAGTTGATTAAATGACAACGATTATAATTAACTGTTGATCAAAGACAAAAGGAAGCAAATAAAAATCCATTTTTCATTAATAAAAAATAATTTTTCATCTGTTAAGTGAAAGACAAGTTGCACATTATTATTATTTTTCTATTCCGCGTAACAAACTCAAACTGTCATTAAGATACAAGTATATAGAGAAAATTTGATTGCAAATATATTGCAAATATTAGTTCGTTTTATTTTTTGCTCAGGGACCCACATCTTGTGGGTAAGTGGATGGCGACCACGAGCTACCTGAGCTGGGACAGGCAGTCCTTCAGTTCTTTAAATGTCTGTCTCTTCCTTCCTCTTTTTCAACAGGCGACGGGCCGGCCTGTCCTATTTCTTTTCGGTCGTTAAAACGTATGAAAGGGTTGGAGGGGAAGAGTGAGGTCCGCCGACCCCGCATCGCGGGAATAAGGCGAGGAGAGAAGAAGAAGAAGTTCGTTTTATTTTGATTCAATAACTTGCACCGTTTTTCATAATTGTTTTTTTTTGCTTATTAAAAAGCATCCAATTAATTTCCGCGTTCGCCCCTTTGACGTTTTTGATCTTTAAATTGATGTTTCCAGCCCTAGCCTATTGCATTTTCATGTGATTGAAATGTCGACCGTGCGGAAAAGATAAGAACAAATAAGATATCGGGGAGGGAAATCAAGAAAGACAAACGTGACGGATAAGCGGAAATTACAAAACGAAAAAAGACGTCATCAACAAATAAAAAAAAAACAAACAATTGTTAAATTCAAATTCCAAAATTAAATGATACATCGAAAGAGAGGAGGGGGAGTGGGAGGAGGCAAAAAAATAAAAACGAGGTCACTAAAATGACATCGTATTCAAGATTGCGTATAAATTTTTCACAACAGTCTTGTTTACGTGTGTGGAAAAAAACGGGCGATCGAGTTTTCGAAAGCACTCGTAAAATTGAGTGTTATTTCCGAAAGATAACGCCCGTCCCCATCTCAAATTGGATGGAATTAGCCCGAGGCTTATCTCTAGAAAAATTAATCCCTATAAACACTCGCCAGGCTATCTTATCAGCCAAAAAAAAAGAATAGAAAGGGATTTATTTTTGTCACACCTCGACTCTTTCAAATATTATTTAATTATAAATATAATCCTTTCAAATAGAGAGAGAGTGAATGAAGAATTAGTTGAATAACTCCATTGTTCGTGAAGGTTTTATTTCATTTCGCAAACAATATAAAAATCAGTATCAGTATTAAACATATTTTGGCATATAAGGATACCAATCAATTGAAATTGTGGAAGACGCGGGAAATACATTAAACAAAAATAAAATTAATGCAATGTTTCGAAAATAAATTCTGTGGCCCTCAAGTATTTATTATGAAAGAGTAAAAGCAGCCAGTAAATATGTGGGTACTTGGCAACCACGAGCAACCCGAGCTGGGACTGGCAGTTCTTCGGTTCTTTACATGTCTGTCTCCTTCTTTCTATTGACTGCAACAGGCAGTCAATAAATAGTTAAATTAAATAATTCTAATCTTCAGTGATTTGTGTCAGAACCGACACGTTGAGGTTACTCTGGGAAGTAGAATAATACTCCGGAATAATAATCCAGCCAACCCAACCAGCAAAGTCCGGCTATATTTTGATATTCGTATGGAAAAAAAATTAATTTTAATTCAATTGTTTCAAAAAGGAGGTATTTTAAGGAAACAATTGAGTTATAATAATCAGGACTACGCCATTTTTCAAAAATTCATTTTGTTTTAATAAATTAATTAATTTCGTGCATATAGGAAACTTTGCAGCCAAGGAATTAAATAAAAACTTTTATTTAATTGATAACCCTCGATCAAATCTAATAATAATAAAAAGAATTATTTCATTTATTATTATTTTTGTTAATTTATTAATTTTAAACTGGTAACCGTTGGCTCTAGTTGAAACATTATGCTTTAATAGGAGGATTAAATATAAGTACACAAGGTTTTTTGTTTCAATGCTATATTAATTTAATATAATGCGCTTTTCGACACCATATGTGTCATGTTCAGATGTGAAGCAAATCACGACCTTCTTCAGGACGATTAATTGATAGGATACAAGATTAAAAGTATTCTAACAATTGTCCCGAGGAAGTTCGTGATTTGCAGCCGAATCGTCGACGGTTAACAATTAAATAAAAGTTGCACTTCTCATCACTAAATTAATTAATCATAACTCATTAATTTCAGGAGGAGTGGCTGATATATATTGAGTGATGAGGATATCCAGGCAGCCAAAAAACAATAAAGAAATTTATATTTATCTTTATTTCATATGTCGATATTTCGGCCGATATTTGTTCATCAGGACAAATGCGCTTGCCTCGACCTCATAGAGGCTCTTGGCAACTCCTGACAATTCGACGAAACAAACATATTGTCAAACACATTGTCAGGAGTTGCCAAGAGCCTCTATGAGCTCGAGGCAAACAGCATTTGTCCTGATGAAGGCCGGAATATCGGCCGAAACGTCGACAAACATATGAAATAAAGATAAATATTATTTTCTTTTATTGTTTTTTGGCTGCCTGGATATCCTCACCACTCAATCATAACTCATAGTCTAATTAATCGATGGGGGAATTAAAAAAGAATCATGATTCTTTAAGAACAGATTTTGATTAAACATAATTTTACGACGACAAGAGTAATTTAGTAGAGGTCTAAAATAAAAGAAGATGGGACAAAACTATGTGTCTGAAACGAACAAAAACCACAAATGACAATTATACTGCGGCAGTTTCCACTTTCTACATTTAATTGAGAGAGTTAGATAAATATTTCTATTCCACATTTTCTCTACTCAATTTATTTCTTACCACAAACCATCTGTTTCCAAATGATTATAAAGTGGAGAAGAACTGATACGGAAAGAAAGTTTTATTCACCACTTTGAAGTGAAGAAACACAGTACACTGAAAAAAAAAACCTTGTAAATTCAATGGAAATCCCTTCAATTCATTCCGAAACCGTAATGAAAATGCGTCAATGAGGTTTCTCGTCAATTCAATGGGATACCTTGTTAAAACGAAATTGAAGGTGCATCTTATAATTTCAAAAGGTTTTCCTGTTGAAAAAAACTGACAAGATTTCCTTTAAATTTAAAAGGAAATTTTGTTAAAACGAAATTGACAGGATTTCCTGTAAATTTTAAAGGAAATTTTGTTGAAACCAAATTGACAGGATTTCCTGTAAATTTTAAAGGATATTTTGTCAAAACTAAATTTACTGGATTTCTTGTAATTTTAAAATGATTTTTCATTTAATTTTAAATTGAATTTATTTTAATCTGTTACAGCTACACTCGACGGAACAGATGTTGGCGTGTTGATTAATTTAAGAGATTTTTTAATTATTTATTTTAAATATATTTTTAATTTTTCTCAGGTCAAAGGTATGCATTATTGTTTTACGAATGACATGAGAAAAAATCAAACATATATTTAAAAAATAATTAAAAAATTTTTTAATTAATCAACACGCCAAAATCCTGTGTTCCGACGAGCTGTGGCAGATTGAAATAAATTCAAGTTACAATGATTTTTTTGTCAAAAACAATTTGACAGGATTTCTTATAATTTTAAAAGGATTCTTTGTATAAAGGAAATTATGTAAAAAAATCAAATTTACAAAATTATAACAAAAAAAATGTTTTTTTATTTTACGAGTTAATTACAAAAAAATTACAATTCAGTTGTAATGTACACCAAACTTATATAAATAAATACTTTTGAAATGAATTATCAAGATGTCTTATTTTATAAATAGGCCTATTAATAAGTTTTGAAACATATTAAAATATCAAAAATATGTATTTATTTTTAGATAATATGAAAAAAAAAAATAGAAATGTCATTTTCAGAACCATAGGATGAATTGTTCATTTGTAGATGCTGAATCTTCGATTTTGTATTCTGAAAAAAAAAAAAAAAAAAGTTTGTTTTTTAATTCTACCAAAATTTGTTTATATTCTAAATTTTTAACTTGTTGAGGTCGGCCTGACCAAGAGAGCGAGAAGCTCTCTTGGGCTAAGGTATTGTATTCGGTTCTTTTGTCTCTTGAAAATAAGGAATTTTATCTGAAAGAACCCTTTTCCCACTAATGTCAATGGCCGAAAGCCTAAAACGTATGCAAGAGTTTTTTATTCAAAAAAAATAAATTGTATAAACACTAGATAATATTTTGAAACATTTTACATTTTGTTTTATAACATTATATTTACCTTTTAATGTATGAAACAGACCTTCTAAATCCCACTCAATTAGAATGTGATATAATTTTAAATAGTATTCATTGAAGTCCTGCAAGTCAAGCACAAAATTTATTATAAATAATATATTAAAAGAAAATCATAATATATTTTCTAGACGTACCTTGGTTTTTTGCCATAATATGTAAGAAAAAAACAGGACACAAAGAAAATTTTGTTAGACGTGCCGTGAATAAAAAAAAAAAGTACAAATATTTTTCAAAATTAAAAAAGTATATATGATAGAAGATATCAACTCGGATTTCAAATATTCAAAGAATGAATCTGGAAAAGAAATGTAGTCTAGTCAACTCAAGCTAGTCATACTGTCTGCTAAGAGAGAATGACGAGCTTTGAGTTAGAGTAAGCAATGGGTAGGTAGGTAGGTATGGAGGGAGTTGCCTTTTTCTCAGGTAAAATAAGAATTTAAAGGTTTTTACTGTCAAATTTAAAGGAAACCTTGTCAATTTTACAGGATTTCTTTTTGAATTAGAACTCGATGAAATTTCCTGTAAAAATAAAAGGAAATTTTTTCATTTTTACGGTATGAGTTTGTCATATAGAACTTGAGGCGATTTCTTGTAAAAATGAAAGGAAAATTTGTTAATTTTATGGGAAGGTTTGTTGAAAATTTTTAAAGGGATTTCACTTTAAATTTACAAGGTCGGTTTTTTTTCAGTGTATAATTACAATATTATGATGGAAGTTATAGAAACATAGGCCACATTTTGTATTATATATTTAAAAATATAAATACTGTACTGCTTTTTTATGCAGTCGTTTTCAAGTACTGTGCACTTGTTCCGACTCATGCGAACTAACCTCTAAGGGACATTTTTTTTAATACAACGACGTCAGCGCCATCTACAAAGTTAGACACAAACATCAGCGCCATCTACAATCTATCCCATTGAACTTGTTAGACACAATTATCAAAGCAAGTGATTACATAAAAAGCATGATGTTGCAATAAGTTTTTTGAATTAATTTTTTATTTTTTAACAAAGATGTTACAAAATATTATTATTAAATTATCCTAATAATATAATACAATAATCTATATCTAATTAACATTTTTATACAATATATAATATTTATGAGAGAAAAAGACATTTATTATTAGGGCTCGGATTTCGCCCTCTTTGCCTTTTTTTATTTATGGCTTAAAATTTAGGCCAATATGATATGTAAACGTTTCATGAAATTCTGAATAAAAGAAGAGGCATTTGTTAGTGCCTATAATGCCTATTTTGGCCGATTTCAGGTTTTAGTGCCTATTTCATCTATAAATGCCTTTTTTAGTGCCTATTTTAAGTATTTTAACTTAAAATAGGCTATTTTAAGCCAATTTCGGCTTTTTTTTGAAATTTCACAATAAATTCATTTTATATCACAAATCCGGAGAAAAATTACAAAAAAAATCGAACGAGATTCGAATACTGAAAAAAAAAAAAAGGTCGAACGAAAAACGGCGCCCCAGTTGGGCTTGCTTCACCCCCTCCGCCCTCATTCAGCCAACTTTGTGCAAAGGAGGTAATTGTTTTATCTTTGTTTCCAAAAATAAGACATCAATTTTTTAATTGTTTATATTATTTCTTAAATAATGCCTTTTAAGTGCCTTTTTAAGTGCCTATTTTTACAATAAATGCCTTTTTAAGTGCCTATTTTAATAATTTTTAGTGCTTAATTGCCTGCCTATTTTAAAGATTTTTAGTGCCTATAAATCCGAGCCCTATTTATTATACATTACTCTATTTAATAAATAACCGACGGGCGTGTAATCAGAAATGTATGCGGCTCTGAAGATGACTTAGATCGTGGCCCGAAACGGTCAACTCCTTGTCATATTGAATAAAGTGAATAATATTGCCCTTATTGACTACATCATCCCACATACACAAAGATCTCTCATTTGTTTAGAACTGGTATAATATCGTCTACTCAAAATACCCATATATTGTATTATTATATTTTATTTGTAATAATTTTGTTTATTATTACACTAGACTTTTCTAACTAGAGAGAATATTAATTAAGCTAAGATGGTGTTAGTTTAACTTAAGACTGACGTTATAAAAGGGTCATTCCACGTCAAATCAACCAAAAAAATAAAAAATTTTCACCCATAATCTCAGATTTTTATGAAACTTGGTATGTTTGTTCTATATATAGAGATAAGTAACAGCACCAAATTTCAATTTTTTATCTCACTTAGTTTTCGAGTTATGGCTCTTTAAAGTTTTGATTTTTTCACCTTACGCGGCTTGGCTAATGCCAAACAAAATGTGACATGGAAGAGAAAATAATTTCTCATTTGCTTATTTGACACCCAATCTTGATGAAATTTTTTTTGGTATGTTCTTGAAACAATAAGGAATTAGAAAAAAAATATATCACGAATCTAAGTTAATCCTAAAATATAAAAAAAAATTCATATTGTTGATTTTTTTTAGATTTGAAAACGCAAACATGCTTTAGCGCTAAAGCCAATATCTCCAAAAGGGAATGAGATATTCAAGAAATTTTTTTTCCTAAATAATCTACATGAAATGGGCTTTAATTTAGTAAAATAAAATGTTTGTGTATTTTGTTCCCTCTATTTCTAAAGTCCATTGCAAGTTTCAATATATATTTTTACATGTTAAAAAGATTTCAAGGGCAAAATGAAAATATACATTTTAAAGAGCATCTAAACAATAATTGATTTATCAATTTTAATAAAAATCGTTGGAGGAAATTTTGAAAAATTGGAAAAAACTGAAAAAGTACATCAGTAAAGTACTAGTACTTTTTGGCCGATTTGTTCAAAAGCTTATTTTGAGTGTCCCGGAGAGGTACCTAACTTAAATATAAAATTTCAACCTCCTAGCTAAATTCTTTCATGATTTCAAATGGACACTGTGTGTGTGTCTGCTTAAAACTGAACACAGACGAAAATTCAATCAATTCAATTGAAAGTATGAAAGGATTGAGCTAGGAGGTTGAAATTTTATATTTAAGTTAGGTACCCTCCGGGACACTCAAAATAAGCTTTTGAACAAAATCGGCCAAAAAGTACTAGTAACTTTACTGATGTACTTTTTCAGTTTTTTCCAATTTTCTCAAAATTTCCTCCAACGATTTTTATTAAAATTGATAAATCAATTATTGTTTAGATGCTTTTTAAAATGTATATTTTCATTTTGCCCTTGAAATCTTTTTAACATGTAAACATATATTGAAACTTGCAATGGACTTTAGAAATAGAGGGAACAAAATACACAAACATTTTATTTTACTAAATTAAAGCCCATTTCATGTAGAATATTTAGAAAAAAAAATTTCTTGAATATCTCATTCCCTTTTGGAGATATTGGCTTTAGCGCTAAACCACGTTTGCGTTTTCAAATCTAAAAAAAATCAACAATATGAATTTTTTTTATATTTTAGGATTAACTTAGATTCGTGATATATTTTTTTTCTAATTCCTTATTGTTTCAAGAACCTACCAAAAAAATTTCATCAAGATTGGGTGTCAAATAAGCAAATGAGAAATTATTTTCTCTTCCATGTCACATTTTGTTTGGCATTAGCCAAGCCGCGGAAAGGTAAAAAAATCAAAACTTTAAAGTGCCATAACTCGAAAACTAAGTGGAGATAAAAAATCGAAATTTGGTGCTGTTACTTATCTCTATAGATAGAACAAACATACCAAGTTTTATAAAAATCTGAGATAATGGGTGAAATGGCCTGGTTGAACTGACGTGGAATGACCCAAAATGGATTGCATTGCGCCGAAATGAGATCACGTTTTCACGAGCCGAACATCTTGAAAAACAGCAACATTTGCTTAAAAAATTAAAATTTAATGGAGGTTCCGCGTGACACTTTAACTTAGAAGTCAAGGAGAAGGGGAAATTGGATGGGGTGAATTCCGATCCCCTTTTTTTTTTTTATACATATATGGAGGTGAACTTTTCTCGTCACTTTTTTATTTGTGGAAATCAACATTCATGTAATATTAAGAGGAATATTTTGTTCATAAATTTTAATATTTTCTATAATTAAAAAAAAAAATCTGGTGTGACTGGTCGCGCAGCACGCCTTCGGCATTTGAAAGTTGTGTTATGTGCTTGTCACGCCAGATTTTATTAGTTTTCGGCAGAACATTAAAATAAAGATGTAAATCAATGAAGTCAGTGGCTGTGCACTGCCGGTCATTAAAATAAAGATGTAAACCAATGAAGTCAGTGGCTGTGCAGTGCTCGTTAAGAGCTTTTGTTGAGTAGAAAGAATAAATTAACAAAAATAATAATAAATGAAATAATTCTTTAATAAATAAGAAATTTTCTATATCATCAGCATCACTCATTAATCTTCAATTATATATAATATTTAAGATATTATGTATATCGCGTATGTGAGCCGCGAAACGGAAATTTTTATAATTAAATATTTATTAATTCATATACCCGAAAAAATTTAAAACAAATATTTTTTAGGGTATATGAATTAATAAATATTTAATTATAGAAATAACTCTATTTATCAGATTTTAATAGATTTTATTATCTTATGTGCACATAAACATAAATAGGCCTACACTCTAAGTCCAGTCGGTAAAACTTTTTACCTGGAAAATATTAACCGAGATGCAGACTTCGAAAATTTTGCCAACTTTTTTCAGTTTTTTGTTTATATCTCATAAACTAAGCAAATTTTGTCCTCCATAGTACTGGAGAAAATTGTAGAGCATTATATTTGCTGAAAGGTATATAAAATGAATTTGTAGACCAAATATTAACCGAGAAACGGTCGGTTAAAGTTAGATATAATTTTCGAGAATATTTGTCTAAATGACCGGATGTATCTATTTTTACTTTCTCTTACCTTGTATATATGTAATATATATAGAGAGAAAGTATTGGTTATGTCAAAAATTCGATGTCGAGATTTTGATGGATCTTCCGTTTTGGGTCCCCTGAATCCAAAAAAGTGGTTTCGCGACATGGTCTGTCTGTGTGTGTGTGTGTGTGGGTGTGTGGGTGTGTGTGTGTGTGGGTGTGTCTGTGTTCAATTTTAAGCATGAAGGAGTTGAGCTATGAGGCTGAAATTTTATATTTAAGTTAAACACCCTCCTGGACCGGAAAAATAAGCTTTTAATCAAAATCGGCCAAAGAGTACTAGTACTTTACTGATGTACTTTTCAGTTTTTTTCGATTTTCTCAAAATTTGCTCCAGCGATTTTTTTAATTCAAAAATCAATTATTTTTTAGATGCTCTCTAAAATGTATATTCTCATTTTGCGATTGAAATCTTCTGAAGACCACTTTACTCTTGTATTTCATAGGGAAGATAGGAGAAATGGTTGCCATGGTAACAAAATATAAATATTTTCCCACACATAAATTTTATTAGAGTGAGGTGGATAGCTGAGTAGATATTGTAGTAAGGAAGAAAGAAATCTAAACTTGACTCGCATAGCCTGATGGTCCTTATAAAATGGCAAAAGAATATTTTACTCAATTGTGCCATTCGACATTCTGAGGAATTTTGTTGAACGCTTCAGCCCTGAAGATGGTCGTATATCTGACCGAAACGTCGGCTTGAAGCGCTAAATAAACGAAATAAACTTAGCTGCAATCGCCTTTTCTTTCTTCCTTACTACATAAATTTTACATCTGAATTCAAATGTTCCGTACTGTCGGGAACTAAATATATGTCGACACAAAAAATCTGGTGTGACAAGCACAGAACACAACTTTCGATTACCGAAGGTAAGAGAAAGTTGTGTGCTGTGCGCCAGTCACACCAGATTTTTGTAAATATAGAATCTACAAATTCGTTTTATGTACCAAATCTTAGAAGATTTAATGCTCTACAACTTTGTTTTTAACCATGGTGGACAAAACATGCTTAGTTTATGAAATATAAACAAAAAACTGAAAAAAAGTCTAAAATTTTTGAGGTTTTTGCCCCTCCCCCCCCCCTCCGCTCTCCAAGACATCCTAGAGTACTCCCAAATAACCTGTAAAAACTTCCAAATATTTTCCAGCTTTTTTCATTATATCGACTGGTCTAAATAGCTTGAGAAATATTAATCCATTTCTCTTTATTCAATTATTTTTTAACATCAATATAATTCTTTAGAAATATGATGTAATTTTAAGATTTACATTTGATTAAAGTCGACGTTTCGTGACTTAATATTTTTCAATACTTTTGAGCATGTGAGTCATGACGCATTTAAAATTTTCAAGACTTAAGGAAAGTCATGTCTCGTGACCGAAATGTTGATCTAAAAACCCCTTATAATAACATCACTTGTTACATCAAATTAATAAATGTATATATCTTATTTAGGAGGTAATTTTCCTCCCACCATATTTTTTATCATCCCTCTCCCCGATTAGAAAAATTCTAAAAGACCTGCGTTTTCTAATAATAACTTCTAAGATAAAATAAATTATATTTATAATACGATATTCATTGATATTTAAAAATGAAAGTATAAAAATTTTATTTAAATATTTATTAAAAAAGTTCACAAATACACTTAACTTATATAAGAGTGTTTGAAAGTACTAAAAGTCTAGTTTATTACCACTCTCTCAACTGAAACATTTGTGAGGGCTGTTATATAAGTAATCGCGAGTTCTTAATTACTAAAGATGAAGGAATGTTTGGCCAAAGTGGTTTGGGTAAGGGACTAAAGTCTTGTTCTTTTTTATATTATTTATATAGTACTAATATAAATTATAAAAAAAAATGAAGAAATGGAAATCAACCTCTAAATATCCTGATGATTTTTATTTTCTCTTACCTATATATGTTAATATATATATAGAGAGAGAAAGTATAGGATTGATGTCAAAAATTCGATGTCGAAGTTTTTTGATGGATATACACGTTTTGAGTTCCCGAGAGTCCAAAAAAGTGTGTGTCTGTGAACAAAATATTTCAAAAACAAAAAGAGCTAGAAGGTTGAAATTTTGTATTTAAGTTAGACACGTTTTGAGGTCCCCTGAATCCAAAAAAGTGGTTTTTGCGACATGATCTGTCTGTGTGTGTGTCTGTCTGTGAACAAAAAATCTCAAGAACGAAAAGAGCTAGGAGGTTGAAATTTTATATTTATGTTAGGCACCCCCATGGGAGGTGACACGAGGCTTTTGAACAAAATCGGCCACCGAGTACTAGTACTTTACTGATGTACTTTTTCAGTTTTTTTTTTTCGATTTTCTTAAAATCTCTCTCCAACGATTTTAATTAAAATTCAAAAATCAATTATTTTTTTTAGATGCTCTTTAAAAAGTATACCTGGTATTCTCATTTTGGCCTTGACATATCTTGAAGCACACTTTACTTTTGTACTTCATAGGAAAGATAGGAAGAATGGTTGCTATGGTGACAAAATATAAATATTTTTTCCTCATTTATAAATTTTACATTATATCTTGAATTTTAATATAGCCCTCGGGCGTGGTATAGTTGGTACCGCGCCTGTCTTGTATACCAAGGGTCGAGGGTTCGGATCCCAGACAGTCCGATGATTTTATTTAAGCCATTTGAATACCAAATGGCTTAAATAAAAAGGCCTGTACCCTAATATGTATATTAATTAATAACGGTTATCGTCAAAGTCTTAAATGGCCTGAGTTGCCGAAAAGACTGTGTGTATGGAAAAAAGTGTAAGTGTTTAAAAAAAAAACAAATTTTAATATATTGTAAATAAACATGTCGACTCAAAAATCTGGTGTGACAAGCAGAGAACACTCCTACCAAAAGTAAGAGAAAGTTGAGTGCTGGGCGACCATTCACACCAGATTTTTCTTTTTCTATATATTTATTTTAAAGGGATTGCTCTCAAAACCGAAAAGACTTTACTGATGATGATGATTATGGAGTTTAAAAGTATTTTAATAAATTCGGAGTGGCTACGGTATTTATTTCATAGAATTGTTTTCTTAAGAAATCAGCCGATTAATTAAAATAGTTATAATTCCCATTTCCTTATCTTTAGTAAATATAATCTCTGTTTATTTACCATTAAAGAAAAGTTGCCGAGTTTTTCTTATCCAAGTTTTTTTTTTTTCCCCTCTCCACCTCCATCAACAAAACATAATACTTGCAAAGTTTCCGATTTTGCCCTTAGCTTAATTACAACCCCGGTCACTAAAGGTAGAATAGACGGTGGGTGGTTGGTGTCGGAGTCCAGGGGGGAGGGGAGGGGGCAGGAAGAAGCAAATGATGATGATGAGCATCGCCTTGGAGGCCCGAGGGGCCTTGCTAGCTAGCCTCGACAAATTGCCGTCGAAAGTTCTCAATGACTTGGATCAACTTTTCCTTAAAACCAGGGGGTTGGGAGGAAAATAAGGGTCCGCGTTGTCCGGCGTTTTCGCTCAAGAAAATGACGACAGTGGAATGAGAGGAGGTCATTAGAAGCCCTTAGGATCCGACGACGACTTCCAATTGCTATCTATTTATCTAACGACTCCGCGCCACTTTTCTAAAAAGGCGTTTATTGAATTGAAAGATTGATTCTTTTTTCTTTGCAATCCTTTTAAATAAAGTATTCAAAAGAGAGAAAAAGTTTCTATATCCTAAATATATTTTTTTTCCACTAAAGGATTGAAAATCAAATATTTATTTAATGAAAATGCATTCTATTTAATCGTTCATTTGAGTTTTTATATGAAACATCTCTTAAAAATTAAAAAAAAAAAATTCATTTTAAATGAAATATATAGATAGGCTACCGAAAAAAAATTCTTTAAAAAATGCATATTTCGTTTTAAAAATTAAAAATCTGGTGTGACACAGCACACAACTTTCTCTTCCTTCGGTAATCGTGCTTGTCACACCAGATTTTTTGTGTCGACATATATTTAGATTCCGCCTTTTTTTTTAAACACTCACACTTTTTCTAGCTCACACTTATATGGACCTCTCTAACTCCACTTCCTTTTTTTCTGGCCAATCACCGCCCAGACAGGCACATACACACAGTGTCAGGAAGTCAGCCACTAGCGATTTATATTATAGTATGATGATTGATTGCGATAGGCCGGTTGATCCAAGGTCGGATAAGAGGGGTTTTATTCTTAGTTCATAGAAGAAATTCACTTGCCTTAGTACAGGCAACTCGCAATCGTCTCTAATAGTCCATATTTTGTTATTTCATTGTCTATAATTAAATTCACCTATAAAATTGGTAAGTTAAAATTAAATATACAAATTAAACACTAGGTTATTTGTTTCAAAGGTTTTATTAATTAAAAATTAACACTTGACACGTATTTCGACAATTCCTTGTCATCATCAGAAGTGATTACATTGTAATGCTTCTGATGATGACAAGGAATTGTCGAAATACGTATCAAGTGTTAATTTTTAATTGATAAATAAAACCTTTGAAACAAATAACCTAGTGTTTAATTTGTATATTTAATTTTAATTTACAAAATGTTTCAACGAGAACCAAGGGTCGAAAGTTTAAATCTTATAAAATTAGTATTTAGTTATTTTGATAAAATCGTAACAGCGACTTATATAAAGAAATTGTGAGTGATCTAAAGATATTGATATAATAACCGGCTCCAAATTTTCCACTTATTGGGTAGGGATTTGATGCGAAAAATTGGACTTGGGCTTCTCTCCCAGAAAGGTTTTTCTGCTTACATGCCTGACACAGGAGAATAGCCCTATATATGAATTCTATAATATTCTCACCTGTAAAAACTTTTCTCTCTTGGTTAGAGGATTTTCAGTGATCATAAATGTTCCTCTTCTATTATATATTTTTTATTAGTGCAGTGAGGTTTATGTTTTATAAACTGTCGAGTTTTTAAGGGGGCTCGTACTTTAAAAAAGTAAAAAAAACTAGACTATTATAAGGAATTTTGTTCAATGCGGTTTTTTTTAAATGAATTAAATTCATAAGAGATTATTGGGACATCGAGCTATAATTTTTTTAATGACTTATTAAAAAATTATCGTAATCAATTTTTTTGTTATCAAACAAATACAAAAAAACAATCTGTCCTAATAATCTTTATTTTTTTTTTAACTTAAAAATGATTTTATTGTTATTATTAATCACATATTAATTAAGAAATTTTTAAAATAAGCTTAGATGATTTATTTAAAAACCAACTGTCAAATTAGTTCAGCATTCTTGCAATAGATGGCAGGCTAGTCTAACAGACGATATAGTACTAGCCTATATCTGTAGCCCTATATTTATATATTTTTATGCTTTTATAAAAGATACATAATATATAATAACATTTATAAAGTATTTATTGTTAAAAGATCAATGAAAATCAATCAAATGCATTAAATATTATTAGCTCCCATTCTGACATCTCTTGGCAAATTTTTGAATTACTTGATTTTTTGAGCATACTTTTATGACACACAATCCCCTCTTATCGGGAAAAACATGCGTAACACCTTCGGCCCTATTCCCCCTTAATACATTACTTAATTTAAATAAGAATAAATATGAATGTCCCTTTTAAATAAAATTAATCCCGAATAACATCTTTTTATTAAGATCAATCAAAAAATTTTAAAATCTAAAATTCAATGGTGATAAGGAAGAGATAATGAAAAGGACAATGTTAATTGGAAGCGTGCCGTGGAGTGGACCGCAGCCTTCCCTTCTCTCAAACAACTCCAAACTCAGCAACTTCTAGCATATTAATTAAAATAAAAGGGCAATGAAAACAAAAAGAAAAAAAAATCACCAAGTCTTATTTTATGCCTGTTCCCATTTCAATTTAAAAACGATTAAATGAATTTTAATAAAATTTTGCTTTAGATGTAAATTATCTTGACTATTAGAGACGATTGCGAGTTGCCTGCACTAAGGCAAGTGAATTTCTTCTACGAACTTACAGTAAAACCCTTCTTGCTTTTTGAGGTTGTGGCTGTGATGTGATTATAAATTGGAGAAATGAAGCCAAATTGGAATGATCTAGGTTCAATAAAACTCCCAGAATAAGACCTTTCGGCCTGAATTTATTTGGCCATCTTCAGTTATTGGGAATTATACACATAATGCAAGTGCACATGTGATCAAACCAGGATTTGTCATTAATAAAATTTATTTGCTTCATACAAAATTATATGGCTCCTGTGCCCAAGCTCAGAGATAAAAATCACACATAAATTCGGGGATCACATGTGTTCTTGCATTATGTGTATAATTCCCAATAACTGAAGATGGCCAAATAAATTCAAGCCGAAACATCTTATTCTGCGAGTATTATTGAACCTAGATCATTCCAATTTGACTGATATCTCCATTTCTCCATCATAATCCACTTTTGTCCAACCTCGGATCAACCGGGTTATCGCAAGCAATCATCATTGCTATAATATAAAGCTCTAACGGCTGACTTCCTGTCCCTGTGTGTATGTGCCTGTCAGGGCGCTAATTGGCCAGAAAAAAGGAAGCGGCGTTAGAGAGGGAAATTTAAAACGTTAAAATTTTGCAAATTGCTCTCCGAAAAGCAAGCAAGGGGGTCTAGGGGGCGTAGCCGAAGGCGGGCTTTACCACCTGTGTAGTGTTAGAAATTGAATGTATTTACCATATATTATTTTTATTATTAAATATCTTACATATAAATTACTTTTTTTTGTATTTTTTTTAAACACTTGAATGTGCTCCTCCCCTCTTCATCCAAAAGTTTAAAGACATCAGACGAAGCACCGCCAAAGAATTATATCCTGCACTCAAAGATGGCCAGGCGTTAGGCCGGCCGAAATATTTGCAAATTATATGGTATAAGGCGATTTCTGAAAATTTTTACTGTTTTATTTCTCCCGTCAAATCATCTTCTGAAATCAGCAACAACTCATATATTATTATTTTTTTAAATTAAACTCTGTGGTGTCACATTGTGCAATATGTTCGTTCAGGCGGTGAAGAGGGAAAAAGAAGAGTTTCCGAGTTTGTTTACTCGCTTGCTTCCCAGTCTGTTTTTCCGCTACTTAGGCTTGAAATTTCTTATACTAAAATGAGCGTGTTAGGAAAAACGAAAACGTCTGATGAAAATGAATTTTTCACCTAAACCTCAGATTAACCGGCCAAAGGTTCTCGGTCCCGATTAGCCCGGTTAAAGGGGGTTTACTGTACTCTAAAATTATGGATTTTGAATAATTCATTTAGATAATTTCTAAATTTTCTTTTATTTTGACTGGTCCCTATAAAAGCAGTATACATTGGCAGACCGAAGTATTTTTTTTTTTTTAATTCGTCTCATTTGAGTTCCTTCACCTTAACGTTACAAAATTCCACTCACACATGCTCGTCACCCTTGTTAATTAATTTCCTACTAATTACCTCTCGCTTTTCGGGGTGTGGTTGTGGGGTGAATTTCTCACCAAACGACGTCAGAGCGCAGGAAGATAATTGGCGGAATTTGTGTTTAATGAGCGTGAAGATGAACCAAAGCTTGGAAAGGGAAGCAAAAATACGAACTAAAAGTAGGCTTATTATTCATTCCTTATTACAATTTCATTTAATAAGAAAAAAAAAAATCGGAAGGAAAATAAAGAATTAATTTGTGATCTGTTTGGAGGGAAAATAAATGAATAGAAAGGGAGAAAGAAGTTTGGTCTATTAAATAAAAATTTATAAAATTATTATTTCCACTCATTTAACTCTTACTATTATAAAAAGTGGGGTACCAATTCTGAGGGATTTTTTATTTATTTATTTAAGGTCTTTTTTTCGATAACCCGGGGGCCATTTAAGCTGGCCATTCACGATCGCTCCAAATGGATGTCATCCGGAGTTCACTACACGACATCCATTTGGTTTTCCCCCACTCACGGTCAGTTTTTGGAGTGATCATCGCTCCATTTGGACGGATGGAGCGATCGTGAATGGCCGGCGTTAGACCCCGTCTCTATTTATTTCAATGTGATAGCCAATTAAATTGAAATATATTATGTCGCATGAGACTGGATGCAAACCCTCACCCCTAGTACAAGTAAAGAGGCAGAAGAGAACTATATTATTATGCTAATCCAGTTTTGTCTGCTTGTGGAATTGTTATTATTCATAGAATACATAAATGCAAAGAATACATAAATATTTCCTATTTGTACCATCTATTATCTAAAGCCCGGCACCAAAAAAAGGTTAAAAAGGGTCTTTTGGCCTATTGTCTACTTTGAAAAAAGGCATATCTCACATACCTGATAGAAGA